>JASANB010004607.1:0-14628 GCA_030248155.1 Sabatieria punctata | reverse complement strand
ACAGGTCCGGGCCGGCGTATGGGGAGGAGTCCTTCGTCAGGTGGATTCGCCCTGAGGGTGGTCCAAAATTTCAACGAGCTCCAAAAATGCGCTTTTAGCACATTTTTCTCAGTAAGGAGGCTAAAATTCGCTATTTTAAACAGCCAAATAGCGTTTTTGAAACTAAAGCAAGCTAATAAAACGATAAAGCTTCCAACTAACACCGATTCCTCTTAAATATCAGCAGCCGTAACGCCAAATTCGGTTTCCAAAAAGCTTTTCAAGCGATTTTTAAGCTAAAAGTAGTTATTTCTGAGTCAGTTTGTTAGTACTAGATGAACTTTTATTTTCTCAAGAACATGCCATGCATGAAATTTTATGACTTTACTTTCTAAGAACCGACTTTTTCATTGTGCATGCATAGCTACGTACAACCAAGTTTGTTGGACATGAGAGCACTTTATATATCACCGGATAGCCCTTCTCTAACACAGTAAGAACCCACTTTTGAATTTCCCATCCTCTTTTGAAAAACGGTGGGAAGACCTCAAAAATGGTTTTTTTTTCATTTTCAACTTCCGAACAAAATTTTGTTGAACGGAGCACACCATTGAATTCCTCAGGAAATTCTGCATCTGATAAGCTTTATCTTCGGAATCAATTTTTTTACCACAAAAGTTGAATTTTGTGCTTTCAGAGGCACAAATTTTTAGTTTTGACTGATTTCATGGTCTAAACTGAGATTCCACAGAATTTTTTTGCTGTTTTAAAACTAACTCTATTTAACATTGAATTAACACCTGAATTTGAAATCGGAATGTACCTTTTCGCAATTTTGCATTTTAAGGTTTATGGTACTCTCTCACAAATCGGCTAACTGTAGATCCATCGTTTTCGGTTCATAATTCATGGACCGAGAGGCGCACAAAATCGTCTGCAGCATTCGATTCATCATCAATTTCTGCATCAGATACACCACTAATCTTGGGCTATACTTGAGCTTTTAGTGCAAGGATTGGACGTGACAGCTGTACAGGTGCGCTGACAGAACATAAGTGGAGCAATCGTTTAGAGACGGCATACAAGAAAGCAGCCAGTAAAGCTCACTCTATCAGTTGCTGCTGGTCGACGTCTGGTGTTCTTCCACAAGCACCTGTTCAGCGTCCTGTTCTTGGTGCATCACCTGTTCCCATTCCTCCAGCAACTTCTTCTCGAGCGGCCGGCGGTGCAGCACTACCGGGTGAACCTCTGCTCGCTTCGTCTCGTGCTCATCCGTGATCGCTTCGGCTCTGGCGAATCCATTCGGCCGGAGTGCTCGACATATCTGCAACCCCCGCGTGTTCTGCTGCCTAGACATCGGCATAGGACACCTGCAATGCATGGTTGACAATTTTCTCACGGACATGTCTGTTCGGCGCCTCGAAAAGGTTTTACGTTAATCTTGTGGGACGACATGCCAACGACACGCTTGAATAAAATCAACTAGACATACCGCCAGAAACCAGCCAACAAAAAAAGAAATAGGGCTTAACTGACTTTTAGAAGGTCCCTAATGAGGGCGTATATCTGAGGATGTAAGCAGATAACATTAATGAAAATTTCAGCAATCTTTTAAGAATTTATTCATCTTTCATTTAAAAAGGATTCATTCAAATCCGTTGAGATTTGCCTTAACTGACTTTTAGGGATCGCTCCATTATACCTATATTAACTAATCACTTTCTTGCTTAAGCTCAGGCTTAGAATCAACTGAATACGGTAGATAAAATTGAAATTTTTGTTAGGGACCCCTAAAAAGTCAGTTTTGCCACCGCTGTAGCAACTGCAAATCTCAACGAATTTGAATGAATCTTTTTAAATGAAAGATAAATAAATTCTTAAAAGATAGCTGAAATTTTCATTACTGTGCTCTGCTTAGATCCTGAGATATAGGTACGCCCTCATTAGGTACCCCTAAAAGTCAGTTTTGCCCAGAAATAGTAAATTAATCACCTCATCGTCATTTAGGTACAAAGAGATTTCTCATCTCTCGTGATTTTGTCTTGTCTGACAGACGTTCGTTCTTTACGCAAACTTATTAACAAAAACTTCCAGTTACACAAAATTAAAGGTACCCAAAAAATTTGCAGAGCCAAAACCTCATCTCACCGAAAAGGTGTCTTTCGCAATAATGCGACTTGTTTGAATTCGATCCGACGGCGGCACGTAATTCTGCGCCCGAAAGGGTCTATAGTCTATCCGAGATTCGTCTCGGTACCGGGCGCAAAAATCAATAGCACAATGGGCGTCGGTTTATCGGTAATATCGAATCGGCGCAAAGGTAATCGGCGCAAAGCGCAAAGCGCAAATTTACGGTACCAGCGCTAATGCGGGAAAACTTTACATGTGCGTTCAGTCGTTCAGTACCAAAATTTACATTGGAGAAAGCCCGTTCCCCACCCGCCAACCACCCTGACTTTATTAAAGCCTTGGTTTTATCTTAGGCCTAGGTTCAATCTTAGCTTTTCAGGTTAAAAATGGCTATTTCGTGGGTGGAGGAATGGACCGGGAATCATTTACATTAAAGCCTTGAACTGGTTAGTAGTCTAACTTAGCTTCTTGTTTGGAAGGTAACGCGAACGTAAAAAAAGTACTGCTGGGCTGGGAAAGTGCTGACATAATATTATTATAATAATTATAATCTCACCAGCAATCTGAGAGCACAGAAACTGGTGCTGCTGCGGCGAACCACATTTCTTATTTGCGAATCTAGGGAGTTTTTTATTCTGTGTATTCTGTACGTTACGTTGTTACTTACACGGGAGCGGACGCTTTTAGACACGCCAGGCTTACCGCTTGAGAATCAAGGAAATCAAACATCGCTAGCAAACGAGTTGCATACTTTAACTTCAAAACAATTTCCAAGGCGTATTCACAGTACATCGTTCGCTGTTCTGTTTTATTGGTCGTATAGTCTAGTCAGTAATAGCGATCCGCGCGCCTGTCACTCTGACTTCTCTCTTGGCTACGAATACGAATACCAAAATCAGCTGTGAAATTTGCAAACCATTTTTTCATGTACGGCTCTGCCTTATTAATCCAGGCAATTTAGGACCGCCCGAATTTGCTATGATCAGACCGGGGACCGAGATTGTTAACTTTTACCAAGTTATGAAAACCACACTTACGTTGTTGCCGCAGTAGCTTTGTTAGGCGTGCTAGTCACCGTCCCAGGATAATTATGATCGACGCCGACTTCGTCTTCAACGAACGGTACCGTTTCGTTCATCTTTACTTCATTTACAAATGTTAAAAAGCCGTTCCTCTAGGACGGAAATGGGTGGAGCTAATGTATCTGAAGTTATTCTCGGCCTATACCCTACGCTGATGTGGGCACCGAAACTTATGGATTCCAGAGTGGTATTAAACTTGAAATATTAACTTGAGTAATTAACAACAATTAATAGTAATTAATAAAATTATTAACGTATTAACTTGAGTCCTTGAAGATTAAATACAGTGCATATTGCGAATGAGAAATGGTCCTGAGACAATCATCATTTATGGAACGACAAATTAAGAAAAGGGGATGATAGAATTTAAATTTCGCGGGCTACAGTATCTTAGATGTTCACGCAACCACTGAAAAACTTGCGCCACTTTGCGCTTTGCGCCGATTAACTTTGCGCCGATTCGATATTACCGGTTTATCGATTATCGTCCTACGACAAAACTAACCCTGAAAGAGGAAGTTGGCGCTAAATTCGAATGCAAACCTTTGCCGCAGATTCGGCACGAAGCCGCTTAGCAAGTAAAACGCCAACCAGTTCATAGGACCTTACTTTTGAACATTTACTGAAAACTCTTGGACTTAAAATACAAACGCCAGCAAACGAAGAAACAAAAAACAACCTTGCGCGTTCAACACTGTAAACGCATTACTGCAACGAACAGCAGAGATTACTACAACAAATACATACAAATCGCACGCAGCTTCAATAGTCGGCATTTCTGTCCTCAACTATAACCACGTTAGGGTCCAGCTCAGCGCGCAGTTTTGCCACTTCTATGTCGAGTTTGTATTTCTTGGCTCTCAACATCTGCAATTCAGCATTCAGCTTTTCGGTTTCAACTTCCAGCTTCTGCGTCTCCACTTCGTGTTTCCGTTTCTCCGTCTGCAGCACCTACAAAATACATTGGCGATTGAAAATTGCTACTTGCCACCACAAACAAACAAAGTCACCTGAATTTGGAAGATTTCAATTCTACTGGCCTTAGTGGGAGGGGCTCCTCGAATTGCTTCGTCCAAAAGACAGTCGCTGCCTGCGACAGAGCTGGGCGTGTCTTCTGAAACTGCACCACCACCGGCACCAGCCGCCTGACGAGCGACAGCGCCACGTCTGCCCCGTCCTCTCGCTGCGCCAGGGGTGCGTTGAGCCAGACCGCTTAGCTGAGTGGCACTCAGCGGCACGTCCTTGGCATCGTTGGGCTCGAAATCGCCCAGGATAGCTTGGGTGGTAGCTATGGTCTCCATAACTTCTTTGGGAGTTTGGAAGGCCAGCATCTCACGCGCCTGCTTCATTGTACTCTTCTTAGTGCGAACCAGAGGCTTGCCCTGCTTCGACGCTCCGTGAGGTAGATGTCTAATCCCTTGGCAACTCCCCTAAAAGTCATAAGGTTATGGCACGGGACTATCCAACTTGCGCACAACCGATTTGCGCACACGGATCGCGGGCACACCAACTTGCGCACAACCGATTTGCGCACAACCAATTAGCGCACAACCGGTTTGCGCACAACCGAATTGCGCACAAAACAACCGATTTGCGCACAGTTTTTTACTTAAACACTTTTACTTTTTTGCAGCACAATATAGTCATAGACACCAACAGTAATTTTACATAACAGTTACATTTATAACAGAGTGATTTATAATACATAAATTTTATAACTGATTGCGCTTTGGTTGTGCGAAGTAGTGCCCTATTCCTCTTAGAAACGCCATGCGCTCGATCAAACCCAATTGGTAACGCTCGGCTCTGTTTTCAACAACCCTTTGCACGCTTTAACACAACATCTCCACGTTTTGTTCTCCTTAAACTAGGTACATTTATTTAAACTAAGGTCAAATATAACTAATAGGTTTACCTGGAGGACTGATTCTCGGAATAATCGGTACCGAAAGCCATTATAGGCAAGTGCCGGCTTGCCTTTGGTGGTGCTAAATACCTCAGCCATAAAACCCAATAAAACACTGCGCTGCAGTGGCTATCAGAGAGAAAGAGAGAACAAATGTTAAACTGAACTACATGCATGCCAGTTTGGCTGACCGAACCAAATTTACATATAACGCTTACACAAGCATGCCTGTACGATTAAGCCTGCAATACCATAGCCTTACAACGTATGTACACTACATTCAACACACAACAACACAACTATTACTTTGTGCGCAAATCGGATGTTTTGTGAGCAATTCGGTTGTGCGCTAATCGGTTGTGCGCAATTCGGTTGTGCGCTAATCGGTTGTGCGCAAACCGGTTGTGCGCAAGTTGGTGTGCCCGCGATCCGTGTGCGCAAATCGGTTGTGCGCAAGTTGGTAGTTCCCTATGGCACTATACTATCGGTCGACACCATATGGCACCCCCACGATGGCACTATGGTGGAGTCATATACAGTGTTGTTGAAAAAGACCGCTTGGCCTTTTTTTCGAGTTTTCCGAATAATTTCAAATGGCCGCCATTCCCTCAATTTTCAACGGAAAGAAAAGTTTTTGGCCAAAGCTATGAGTTATGCCCTATCCGAAATGAACTGACACGAATTTTCAAAATTCAAATTTGAATATACAAATCGCACAAATCCTTCATCGGATATTTCGCAAATTTTGCAGGTCAACCAATCTATACATGAACTAAAACACTGAAGAGGACTGCTTTCTAGCACAATCGGCACGTCACGTCTGAAATTTCGGGTCAGTTCATTTCGGAAGGGCATAACTTCAAAGCTACAGAAGGTTAGTAGGCTAGAAATTGGACAAAACAAACTGTAAACAAATAATAATAATCCTGCCAAAAAAATTTTCATTCTGTTTAAATTGACGGAATGGCAGCCACTTGAAATTAGCCGGAAAAACTCGAAAAAAAAGGCCAGGCGGTGTTTTTCACATCGTTCAAATTGCATACCGCATGGTACCGCACCCAAACATGGGCTAGCATTTCGGCTGAGGTGGTGGTTAATTTTCAAATCCTGAGGGGGATTTGAGGGGATGGCAAAGCCAAAAAGTCCGATTTTTTTACTAAAATAAAGGTTTTAGGCTTGTTTTCCGCTAAAATAGGATAAAATATAAGTTATTCTGAGCTCATTCACGCCTAACGTAAGCCTACTTTTATTATAATTTTCTATACAAAATTCTTGCTAAAAATTCCCTGAGGGGTAGGTGAGAGCCTGAGGGGGTCAACACCCTCAGCCGTCCCCCTGCCCATGTCTGCCGGCACCTCCTGCCGCCATTTTGTCTTAAATAAGCGAAATTTTTCTCCCTCCGGGAGGGGGCTCCGGGAGAGTTAAGGTGGGTTCACATAGTCGGTCGGCGTCGGCAACGCCATCGGCAAAATATCGGGGCCGAGCGTCGGTATGGCGGGGGAGAAAAACTGGGTTAAAACGCAATTCACATAGTCTTCTGTCGGCATCTGGAACCGGCCGGCCTACCTGATAATTACGGTATTTTGACGCCCCAAAAGTCTAGTGAGCACAGGCATTTGAGTCATTTGCGCTGTACCGGTGACAGAATGGGCCATTCTATGAGCTTTAACGCAGGCGTAAAGCTGAGGCAGTGTTGTGTATTTATCTACGGAGACATCTTTGCGAAATTTTTCTGAATGGAAAAGCCCAAGTTTGATTTCGGTGCTTTTGGCTCAGAGGGTGACAGCTCGATTTTCGCCTCTCGATTTCACAGAGAGCGCAGAGAAAAGTAATATGCATGCAGTGACTATATGCTTTTTGCTTAAAACGGTTTATCTACAGCTGCTCAAGTGTTCTGGTCAGCAGTGCCGCTGTGTGATTAGCGCCTGTCCATCCCCGACCGACCGCGCCTGTGTGAACCGGTCGCATGCTCAGCGCACTGTTTAATTGGTCGGGAACGCTTGGCGGCCATAAAAGGTTGTAAATCGCGTCGTGGCGATTTGGGATTTGGGCAAATCATCGGCAAGTCTTTAGCCGTCTGGAACGGCTCCAGACGCATTACAGACTATGTGAACTGCTGCACGCTTATGTGTGTACTCAAATTGGGGTCGATTTCCCGAGTTGCCGCGTTGCCGACGCCGACCGACTATGTGAACCCACCTTTAGGTATGGCCACCCGAGGGGGCATGGGCCGGCGAGGGGAGGGGTAACCTCCCTTACCCCCGGCCCATGTATGGTTAAGCGCCTGACTGTTAGGTCGAAAGGGCGGTTAGATGGGTCGGACAAATGGATTCGACATAGTTCTAAATGGAAACAACGGACCGGTACCGTCTTTGAGATGAAACGGGCTAGTGTGCTATCTTGAAGCCAGACAAAGTTAATCACCTCAGCCTCGTAGGTAATGACGCCGTACGGTCCCAATAAATCTTGGTTTCTGTTATAGGCCAGATAAGTGCCTTTGAGGAGTCGCTTTCCACCCGGCATTCCTGGATGACTGTACTTGTTGCAGCGAATACAGTAATCCCATTCCTGCGGCTCCCTGTCACGTGACACATAGCGCACGGGTCGCTGGAGATCATCGGTCTTCACGAAGTACATCTTCCGTCCGCTCGGTCGGTTCCACTTGCCCAGGTCGTCATAGGACAGATCGTCCGGATCCACATGCTCCAGACTCAGCACAAATAGCCAGTTACCTGCGTCCGGGTAGGACGGAGGGATTCGGTAGCACACCTCAAATTGTTATAATTTGTCTCTGCAAAATTTCTCTACAAGCCATACATGGGCCGGGGGGTAAAGGGGGTATACCCCTCCCCTCGGTCGGCCAAACCCCCCTCCCCCACCCACCCCCCTCCCGGAGGGAGGAAATTTTTGCATATTTAAGGCAAAATAGACGTTTTTTGGCCTTTTTTCGGGGGACCCCCCCCCCCCCCCCGAGGTCTCCAACCCCCCTCCGGATTTTTCCGGCCCATGTATGCTACAAGCATCTTACTTTGTCTGGGTCGACTTCAGCCGGGCAGAGCATAAACCGAGCCACATTTTCCGGGTGGATTCGCTCGGCCTCGTAAACTGGACATTGAGTGTCGGCTACGAACTGTGCTAGAACGTCCTCGGACACAATGCTTTCGGCAAACAACGCTTCCTCTCCCTCTTCTACTGGAACAACCACCGTGTGATCGTCTGCTCCATTCCTGCAGCAGAGACAATTCCATTACTATAAATCGTTTAAGATACAATCCAAATAGAACAAGTTCCCTCCTAGCTTAGTCTTCGTTTCAAGCTTTTAAGCTTAACGCTAAAGTTCAGGCACAGCTTAGGCTTAGGTTCAGTGCATATATCGTCGCCACTATGGTAAAACGAGCCAAGTAACAAAACGGAAAAAATGGAGTTAAGTGCAAAAACTATAGCTAAAGCACCTAAAAACGTTTTGGCGAAGGAACGAAGTCATAAATCGCTCTATGTCAGGAGATACAGCCATGTAACCAGAGGCATGTGCACGGACATCACCAGATGATCCTGATAAAATGAGCCAAGTGCTTTGTGCTTTTTCTGTTAGCTGACTTAATTTACAAGTGACACATGCAGAATGTTTTGCACACCGATTATGTACTTGTATTTTAGGAAAAAATATTTAAACTGATATTGAAGCGAATTCACGAAAATGTAACAAATATTCAAAAGGCGATTTCGACTTTCTGTTACTTGGCTCGATTTACCATAGTGGCGACGATATATAACGGACATCCTCCGACGGGGAGGGGGGCCTGCGCCGGCCGGGGTGGGGGTCTGAGGCCAAATTCTGGCGGAGCGGAGGATACTAAAAACATTGAAAAATCGCAATTTTCGGCTAAAAATCGTAAAAAAGCGCTAATTTGGGCTATTTTAGTGTCTGAAATGACAAAAAAATGCTGCTGAAAAATTTACTTGCCAGAAAATCGGAGGGGATCGGAGATTGTCTAGGAACGTCGCCGACCGGCGGGGTCTGGCCTTTGTGGGTGTGGGCAGAATCCCAGATCCCCTGTTACATGTTCAGCCTTATGCTGAGGAAGAAAACCATTGACTACCACCTTAATCAAAGAAATTAATAAAACAAATAGTACTCAAAGAATTGTTGATCTTGGTCGTTGTCCAGCTCCTGATTTACTTGCTCCATCTGATTCCGATCAACTGCTTTTTCCTGTTGCTTTGTAAGCACTGATTTTGATGGAGATGAGCTAGTCCCTCGATTTGTGATCATCCTTGAAGCTTTACCTTTTCGTTTTGCTGGGCTAGCCTTGGCGGACATGCCTTCCGTCTTTCTTAGCTATTTATTGTTTGTTGTTACCTGAAAAGATAGGTAGGCTTATGCGAAATTCAAGCGAGCAGATCACGACATGCATATCATTATATTTAAATGATTTATTATCATACATGTAACAGGTCATCCGCCGAAGGGGGAGGGGGGTTGGGGTGGGTCTGGCGCCGGCCGGGGGGGTCTGAGTCGAAATTTTGGGAGGGGGGAGGGCACTAAAAATACGCTCAAAAATCGAAAAAATCGCAATTTTGGGCTAAAAATCGCCAAAAATCGCTAATTTCGGCTGAAATACAGCTAAAAAGTGCTGTTTTGCAGGCGATTTTGGCAATTTTTGGGTCTGAAATTATAAAAAATTGCAAAAATTTGCTCAAACATTTACTTGCCAGAAAAATCGGAGGAGGGTCGGCGAAATCGTCTCGGGGGGGGGGGGGGGTCCCAACCGGGCGGCTGGCCTAAGTCGGGTGGGGGCAGACCCCCCAGACCCCCTGTTACATGTATGTTTATTATCTATTTTTAGAGGTAGGCCTAGTTCTCAACTATTTATACGGTTACTATCTGGTAAATCCCGGATCAGGTGTAGCTGGGGGGGGGGGGGGAAATCAGGAACCGATCCCAAACAAAAATTAATGTGTTTAATGATCATAATTAATTATAAATTAACGATTTCTATGGATAAATATCGATTATCGAAAAATTTTTTGGCAAAATTCCAAAATTTCAAAATCGTCCAAAATGGTCAAGTCATATATCATTTGAAAGCCCTTCGCCTGGCGAGTCTAATGATCACTAAATCAGCATAGGAAACGCCCCGGGGGGCCTGTTTTGCCAAATATAAAAGTACCCCTAGAGACGCATCAGTATAGGCACGCTACAGAGGCCTGTTTTCCCAATATAAAAATACCCCTAGAGGCACGCATCAGTATAGGCACGCTCCGGAGGGCCTGTTTTCCAAATATAAAAATACCCCTACAGGGACGCATTAGTATAGGGACGCTCCGGAGGGCCTGTTTTAAAAACATAAAAATACCCCTAGGGGGCGCATCAGTATAGGCAAGAATGCATAAAAGAGTAGCAAGAATGTGCCGCTCAGCGGCCGGCCGAGTGTCGATGCGCTGTACCAAAATTACTGGAGGGGTCGCGATCGCGACCCCTCCAGTAATTTCGGGAGGGGTCGCGAATTCGCGACCCCTCCAGTAACTGCGCATGCGCTTTATTGCAGCGCAACCTGATTTTTTAGCGGGTTATTCAATCTGTCTTTCGGAATATACCTGCCGCCGTTGATTTCTCAAGTCTACGGCAACATGATAAAGGGAAAGAAAGGTAAAAAAGCTGGAATATGCAAGCAGGTGGCATGTGTACATAACCAAGCTCATGTGCTGCGTTCAAATTGGAAAAATTCACAAATGCAAAAAGTCTGATGCATTTCAGATATCTTGCAATCTTGCCTTGCAATTGGACACTTATTTTAGTTATTGTGATGATTGAAGATCTTACACCAACTATGCAATGAATTGCCGTTGTAGAAAATCACTAAACATTTTGTTGACGTCATTCTTGCTCAGAAATCAGGTTGCGCTGCAATAAAGCGCATGCGCAATTACTGGAGGGGTCGCGAATTTCGCGACCCCTCCAGTAATTTTGGTACAGCGCATCGACACTCGGCCGGCCGCTGAGCGGCACATTCTTGCTACTCTTTTATGCATTCTTGGTATAGGGCACGCTCCGGAGGGCCTGTTTTAAAAACATAAACATACCCCTAGGGGGACGCATCAGTATAGGCACGCTCCGGAGGGCCTGTTTTCCAAATATAAATATACCCATAGAGACGCATCAGTACAGGGCACGCTCCGGAGGGCCTATTTTCCAAATATAAAAATACCCCTAGGGGTGCGCATCAGTATAGGGCACGGTCCGGAGTCGTACAGTCATATGAAAGGTAATTAATTAGTATCTAATCCATTTCTGACCTTCCCTGATTTTTCTCCCCCCAGCTACACCTAACCCGATCAAAACTGGCAAAAATACGCTGATTTTTCTAAGAAACTGAATAATTTAGTGTTTAAAACTATGCGGTATAAAAAATACCGTATAGCTAAAAAACCGTATAATACCGTATACCGGTACCATCCCCAATCACAACCCTGCTTCTCAACAAATCGCTGTTTTATTACCGTACGTTACGTTGTCATCCTGTTTTATTTTCACCTTCCCTATTATTGACTCAAAAAAAACGATACCATCCAGATGTCTCACCGATTATATGGTCAATGAAAACTTTCCTCAAGACCGACACGTCTGAAAAGCCGCAGATCGGCGGTCTCGAATTCTGCACCCTACACAAGACGCTACCAAATCAAAGACGTTCCGTTCGACAAAAATCGGTCGGCTCGGCTCAGCTCGGCGGCACCTGATCCGGGCGCCAATCGATAACTTTTAAGAAAGTCAGTGCATGCTGTGGTGCTGCTGCTGCGCCCACGCTACATCCGCCCGCACGGCCGGCAGACAGAAAATCGAGAACGGTGCGGCGCGGCGTTCTATGACTGAACGGCGTTAACTGTAAACGATTATTGAATTTAATTTGAAGGCGTAAAACCTTGGTTTCTAAGCTAAAAATGACAGTTTGCCGGGTGTAGATGGGCTGGGAATCGCCTAAACCGCAAGTCTGCTCCGAGTTACGTACACTACGCATCGTGCGGTGCGCAGCGCACCGTGGTGTAGTTGCGGTGCGGTCAACGGATGTATCGTGTTTCCCTCTTGCTTCCAGGCGAAGCGAGGCGAACCTTCTCCCTGACACAGGAGACGTGAAGAGGCGACAATTTCGATTCAAAATCGTTCTCACTAAGTTTGTTCATTTTAATTTCGTTACGTTGTGCACACAATTTTGCAACTTTATAGGCCTATTATTGATCAACTGTTATGGGCAATCGATTTGAGTACTATTCACAAAAGCCACTGGAGCCACAAGCACGGTATCGCTTGCAGTAGCATGTTTGTTCACCGCCACTGCCAGATGATGCACGACACTGTGAACCACGGCAAGCCTTCAAGCACTTGCCATAATCGGGCATAATGTAGATACACTTAAGTGGTTTCGGGCACTCGCACATCGGACCCACAAACCCTGCGCACAATTCATTTGGCGGCTCGCACTTATTACACTGCACGGGCCCGAGTGCGCAGAGGAAGGACAACATCGACAAAGCAGCAAGAGCACTAGTCATTGCACCAGTCGGTAGTAGAATGAAACACGGCAATAATGGAAGGCGCCTGACTCAGATATACATACACATACGTATGTACATGTGCGTAGGTGAACCGTTTGAACATTTTATCTCGGCATCCTTTATCGTTCTACTGTATATTGAATAGTATTGTATGCAATGCAGCATCAGCAGTACATGTGACAATCATACATGGGCCGGAAAAATAGGTTGGGGGTAGTCAAAATCCGAAAATTTGGGGGTGGGCCTGCCGGTTTGGGGGGTCGCGGCGATTTTGGTGGGTGGGGTCAGGAACAAAAGTCGGCTTCAGGTGGGTGGGTGGGGTCGTTTGGGGGGGTCGAGCCCAAGTTGGGGGTGGGCAAACCCCCCAGACCCCCCGGCCCATGTATGGTGACAATACATTGTAGATCACGTACATAGGACACTGGTGGCTGGCAGCACATCTTTCATTTTTGCAATGGCATGTCGGTGGTTTTCCAGCTGAAGAGCGGCAGACTGTGCTGGAGCACTCTTCCAAGCAGCGTGCATTATCGGGAGAGATTTAACGGCACTTCCGGGGCTCTTCACAGCACCTGGGGCCGGCAAAGCCTGACCCCGCTCTCTGCTATCTTATTTCGATACAAGTCAAAGAAGTAAGCAAATGAGACGGCAGTAGCACAGAATCTGAGCAAACGCCATGGAATATAGCTTACTCGCGCGCAAGGTAAAGCAGCAGAACAGCTGTGTACTGTATATGAGAATTATGTGTTCTCGGCAAACTTGGGAATCAAACAAAATGAAGCGTTAATGAGTCAGCCGCTAAATTCCCAAGCTCCTTAACTCCCACTTAATTTGCTCTACGTTGCCTTAGTCTTGAAGATATGGGCATTTTTATGATCTTGGCAAGAAAAACGGCTGCACTTGATTGTGTGTACATATGCAATGCATGCATGCATATGCACATAAATATGTATACCCTTCATTCACTCTACATCCACTAGCTTCTTCCATGCTTGGATGAGATGCTTTTCTGTTCTTGATCATTTTGGCTTTTTTATTTATCTACGCTTTTTCAATTTTGAGATGTTACTGTTCAAACCAAATTTGCATTAATATTTGTATGTCTCAAAAAGGAGCACTTAGAAAGGCCATTATTGAACTCAGCGGGTCAAAATAAATCGAGTACACTATTGATTGACAAAAGGTTCCCTTCAGAAATGCATGAATGCTGAACATTTATTTCAGGAATAAGGCTTGTCACGGCACGTTTCTTACTGAAACTTCAGAGGACCATAACTTGCGACTGAGTGGCGGTAGCGCAAAAATATGATTATTTTCTGAATCTGCAAACTGCACCAAATAGATACCTTAAGCCCAGATTTGACACATAATTTATTGTCTGAGTGAGTACCAGGGCATAAAAACTACATAAGTAGCCCAGGAGAGGTCAGATTGAAAAGCCGCTGTCAGTTTTGTAATTAGCGGCAAAAACTGCATTAGGTGATATAAATTTGATGGCTCTGTACCCTGCATGCGACTGAATTGAGTCACCTTTCAAACGAGCATGTGCAAGTGCAGCCGTTTCCTTCCAAAAGCATAAAAATGTCCATATCTTCAAAACTGGGCAACATACAAAAATATGGTTATTTTCGGAATCAGCAGCAAAAACTACATAAGAAAAACTGTTTTGTACCACGGTTTATGGTCATGCTAGTGAGTAGTGCGACTTTTAAATACATTTGGACGCAAATTTCTCCCGATTCAGAACTAATCTAGCTAAACTGAATGCATTTTCGAACTCAGCACAAAACTGCATGGAACCATTAAGCTTTGCGGGAAAAACTTTTTTTCGAACACCTTTGAGAGGCCAAAGGCTCCCCCCAACAGCGCAATGCGCTCATTTTGTTTGGCCAACTCATGCCTAACTTTTGGTAAAACATTAGCTTGGCAGGGCCTTTGCACAAAACGTTATAAAGATTTTTCGAAAAAATAACGGAGTGG
>JASANB010004606.1:0-30683 GCA_030248155.1 Sabatieria punctata | reverse complement strand
CCTCCGCTGAGGTTTTTGAGAGGCCAGAAATGATTTTATAGTTGGAAAATGCGTCTCCTAGGAGTTCTTTTATGTTTCTAAAACAGGCTCTCCGGAGCGTGCCTATACTGGGATGCGTCCATCTAGGGGTATTTTTATGTTTTTAAAGCAGGGCCTCTGGAGCGCTCCTAGTACCGATGCGTCCCCTAGGGGTGTTTTTATGTTTTTAAAAACAGGCCCTCCGGAGCGTCTCTTGTACCGATACGTCCCCTAGGGCAATTTTGCTTTCTTGTCAGGTTTTTGGAGCAGGCCGCTCCGTTTGAAGCGAAACAAATCTCCTGGAGCAAGCTTTGGCTGATGCGCTCCCCTAGGGGTATTTTTATGCTTTTAAAAACAGGCCCTCCGGGCGTTCCTACATACACCGATGCGTCCCCTAGGGGTATTTTTATGTTTTAAAACAGGCCCTCCGGAGCGCTCTCCCACACCGGATACGTCCCCTAGGAGTGCTTTTATGTTTTTAAAACAGGCCCTCCGGAGCGTTCCTGTACCGATACGTCCCCTAGGGGTATTTTTATGTTTTTAAACAAAGGCCCTCTCGGAGCGTTCCTACACCGATGCGTCCCCTCTAGAGTATTTTTATGTTTTTAAAACAGGCCCTCCGGAGCGTCTCCTACACCGATGCGTCCCCTAGGAGTATTTTTGTTGCTTTTAAAACAGGCCCTCCGGAGCGTTCCTACACCTACTGGTCCAGTGGAAACTGGCTGCCGTACTGTACAGTAGCTAACAGTACGTTTTCGTGTTGGAAACCTGCCGACTATGTCAGACTGATTGTTAAATTTGACACGAATACTATTTTAGGTGCGACGAAACTGTTTGCAGTAAAGCGATCAAATGATTGTGAATACGAATTGTAAGATGCTGTAGCCAAACTACTGGGCTAGTTCTCCAGCTTACAGTACTGACTGACCTTTTCGCATAGTCCAGGCAGCAATTGAGTCCCTAGGGTATGTCAGGGCGGCGGCGCAGTCGCCAGGCGTCACCTCCGAGCCAACTCCGATCGTTCTGTGCTGTGTCTTCACTCCACTGAGGAAGGCGTTGGCTGCGGACGCCGAATCGGTGGTGTGTCTGTCGACCGAGTAGGTCTGCAATTCTCAGCTTTACGTCTGTTCTTGCAACTTCTGCCTCGCCATTACACAATTGCATTACATCTGAGAGAGTGACAAGCAGAAATCTATGCGCCCGACCAGGGCTGTAAATCTGGCCGCTGCGTAGGCATCTCAAATACTAGATCGTAAAGCAATTGAAACCTTGGCTAAGCCGGTGAATGGAAATCGCTCCCAGACAAACGGATATTGATCGCTCTCCAGATTGTCCGTCTGAGCCCGGTAAATCCTGCCAGCTGTCACCACCGTCGGACCCATACCGTCGCCCAGAAACAGGATGACGTTTCGGGCAGGTTTTGTGGCCGGCAGATCCTTGGCCAGATTTTGACGCAGCGTCTCCTGCGCGCTTTTTACCCAGTAACTGGATCGTTTTTCGCGCTCTTTGGGAAAGGGCACCGATTGGGCCAGTCTCAGACAAGACGTCAATAGCAGTAGCAGAAGTGGAGAACTCATATTTTTAGTTTAGGTGAGCCGATCGGATTGACTGAAACGTCTAGAAAGTGGGAGCAGACCAGTGTAAGAAGGTGTATTAGTTGCATTTGGCCAAGCATTGTTGGGACGTTTGCGCCGTAAAACAAGCCTTGAAATTGGACAACAATTGCCGTTTAGGTTTTTGTCGTCGTTTCTTTCTGCTGCCGCTACACAAGAGCATATGTTCTGTGTCTGCCACCGACCAGCGGCTCCTTCTGCTGCCAATAGTGTCCTTCAATTCCTATTAATACCTGTCATAGTCATTGTTGCATTGCAGCTAGCATAGCAGCCGATCGATCTTTGGCCTCGTGGTGCCGACCTCCGACTAATTACTGTACATACTTAATTTTCAATCACCTTGCTGTTTGCTTTATATTCTGCTCCTGGCTTCGTTTCTTGACGCGCTGTTCAGTTCAGGTCCGAGCCCAAATTTAATCAATGCAAAAGTGGCTTGGAAAGGCCACTGATGAGTTTGAGCGGCGTAAATTTGAGCTGACTGCACTTTTGAGCACTTTTTTGAAGTAATGCGTTTCGGACTGATAAGGCTAATATCGGGTGACTGCTAATTTTATGGACTTTATGGATTTTATGGTCGCTGTGTGCTTATTTCATCAAAGGAAAGGAATTGGGAATTTAACACTTCGTGGATGACAAAACCAAATTCATTGAGTCAAATGAGGTAAAACCGTGCAATGGAATTATCCAGAATATTAGAAGAGGTAAGCGATTTGAAGGCAGGTGTGCGAAAAACTAGGTCATCTAGAAATCGGATTACTTCTGAAATTGGTTGTGACTCATCTCATCTGAAAAAACATACAGATTGAATGAACGCATCTGATGGGATTTTCTACTATACTCTAAAATTCAGTCAGTGGCGTATCCAGGATTTCGGAAAGGGGGGTGTAAAATTTTGAAAGTGCCTGGTTGGGCCGCTGCCTCAGGGTAAGCAAATTTAGGAAAATTTGCCTCAAAAACGTGTTTAAAACACATTCCAGGCTTAAAATTAACAGAAATTACAAGTTTTAGTAGTTTAAAGTGGGCTGGTTGGGCTTCTGCCCGACCAGGGCGAGAAAATTTTGAAAATTTAGCCTTCAAAACGCATTTAAAAGGCATTCTGAGCACAAAATAGACAGTTTTGGTACATAATTCATTAGTTTCGCTTATTTTTGACCGACTTTCTCTTCCTACCTCCACCGCAAAGGGGGTGTACCCACCCTACACCCCCTGGATACGCCAATGAATTCAATCCTTCAATGCTATATCAAGACACAAAACGGTAGGTAAGTCAGTCAAAATTAAGATAAAAAAGATAGATTTACGAGACAATTAGTTTCAAAATAACTTTATAAGAATTCCTCACCGATCCCTTGCTGCTTGATGTCTCCATTTGCTCCTAATACTTTATTCATCAAATTCTATCTTTGTGTGGATAATCTACTAGCACTGTGATTCTGTGAAGCGTGTAATTGGGTCTTAGCAGGCAACTAAAGGCTTTTGACATCAATCTCTAGTAGACTAGGCTAGTCTGCTTGCAACGGCGTTAGGAGTGATGGAAGCTGGTCCAAAACTTAGTAAAATAGTAAAAATGATTAACTTAAAATTATCTTGAAACTTTTTCAATCAGGTGACTTGGTGCCGTCTGTGCCAGGTTGGCTTCTGCGGTTTCGACATAGCTGCAACTCTAAGCCAGCCATAAACCTGTAGCCAGAGACCACTAGAGGTGTATAAAGTGTTTGGGATGGCGCAACTCTTGCGGTCCGCCCAACAGGTGTCCCCAATAAATTCGCCGCACCGCTACTGCCATTAATCTAAGTGGCAAACAATTGGTGGCTGGAAGAG
Source organism: Sabatieria punctata (assembly GCA_030248155.1). NCBI lineage: Eukaryota > Metazoa > Nematoda > Chromadorea > Araeolaimida > Comesomatidae > Sabatieria > Sabatieria punctata. Next base: position 27,231 of record JASANB010004606.1, on the reverse strand, counting down.
CCGTGACGCAACGCTCCACCGGCGCCTCAGCTTAAGGTATTTTTGTTTGCAGAGGCGGCCCACTGCCGGTGGTCTATTAAGACGAATTATGGCCCGGCTTCGATTGGCTTGAATTATGATCGTCACTTCGCTCTTCCGCACCATTCAGTCTAAATCACGGCGCGTCTACCGAAAGTTCAAACTCAAGTACTTGGTGCCTTATCTGCTGCTGATTGCCTACACTCTAATTGGCGCCCTTATATTCTATCTGTGCGAACGACGCGAAGACTTGCAGCAGCGCGACAGATACCAACAGACCTACGATGAGGCAATGTACCAGATAAAAGAAAGATTGGTGGAGATTAAGTGGGACCCAGAAATTGTCGACGATTATTTGGTCTACAACCGTACCTTCGAGGCGATTCTGTGGTTTATGCACAAACTGGAGTTAGAACAGTACTTGGAAGAAAGGAAAGGCCCTTCGCCGTGGAATTTCTGGGGTTCCATGTTCTATGCTGGAACTCTCTACACAACTATCGGTAAACATCTGCACCTTTTTCGTCCTGTGGTTGTTAAACTTACTTTATGTGTCCTCAGACTGTGCAAACCAGGGATAGCTGTTTTTCAGTACTTTAAACTTTATAGTTTTTAAGCCCCTAATCGTGGTTACATTTAGGTTACGGCCACTATGCTACAGTAACTCGGATAGGGCGTCTGTGCACCTGCATTTACACGATGCTGGGAATTCCAATATTTCTCATTATTATGAAGGAAATCGGGGTCATGCTGTCCCGAGCCACTCGAAGAGTTTACAAACGCATCAGAGATGCGTGGCACCATCTGATGGATGTGCAGAAAGCCTCCAGAACTAACTTGAGTCTAATCAGCTCTGCTACAGAAGAACAGCACAGAAGGAGACCGTCCATTCCAATTAGCCTTGCAATCGCTCTACTGGTTCTTTGGATGGCTTTGTCTGCCGCCATTTTCTGCATTTACGAAGACGACTGGGGCTACTTCACTTCCTTGTACTTCTTCTTTGTCTCTATCAGGTGAGCTTTTGTGTCTTTTATTTATTATTTTGTGGCTTCAACTCAGCGTATAGTCTGATTTCCGGGTGTGCAATGTACAGGGTGGGCCATTTATCTATTCCCGGTTTCATATAACCATAACTTTTTTCCAGTCAGATCGATTTTATTAAAATTTTACATACAAATGTCTTAACACTTCAAATTTTTACAGTTAAAATTTAAAATTAATCCTTCACTCTGGTCGCTAGTTATGCGTCTCCACGTGGCCGCCACTTTTTTCGATCACTTTCTCCAGCTTCAGTCGGTACTCCAGCATAGTCTTCTGCCGCATCTCGACCGTAATCTCTTCAAAGGCCATCCTGATGCGCTCTTTCAGTTCTGGAATGTCAGCCGGTCGCGTGGCATAGACTTTTGACTTGATAAAGCCCCATAAGAAAAAGTCGCAGGGCGTTAAGTCCGGGCTGCGTGGTGGCCAGGGCATGTTGGGGGATCTGCGGCCCATCCAGCGGTTTGGGAACCACTCGTTGAGCCATGCACGCACCGCCAGGCCCCAGTGGGGAGGCAAAAGGATACAAAAATTGTCATCAGAAGGCAGAAAGAAACAAATCGCCAGCCTCGTTCTGTACTACGAGTATAATTCACAGTGCAATAACGAACTTTTGAAAAGTTTACTGTTATTCAGACATTTCATGTCAGAACGCGCTAAAATTTTAACAGTAAAAACTTGAAGTATCAGGGTGTTATCTATACGAAATTTCAGCAAAATCGGTCTGTGTAGGAAAAAGTTATGTCCTAATGAAACTGGGAATAGATAAATGGCCCACCCTGTACATGTATTTTACTCTACAGTATACATGCACTATGTAATATTATTTCTGCCTTTGTTGGTGTGCTATGTACGCAGTGGTTCGTACGTAGGTAGGCTATCTGCTTTCAGCCTTGAGCGGGTAGGGCCGGTGATAAGCCTGTATATCTGCACGAAAGCCAACCGTCAGCTGTCGACCAAACTAATGACTTTGTAAAAGTTTAAACAACTTTTTGCGGCTCTTTTTACGCACACTAAGGGGGCTGTGTGTGCGTATGCGGCTCTTAGATGTCGTAACAGCGGCACTTAAGTTCAGAGGTGGCCCGTTCCACACATAACTCACCGTTTATTGTTATTCAGCACGGTCGGACTGGGTGACGTGGTGCCCACCGACCCAAACATGATGTTTCTCAATTTCCTACTCATCCTGGTCGGTCTGGCACTCCTCAGCATGTGCTTCAACCTCATACAGATGTGGATTGAAGCTCTGCTGGAGGACATGATGCAACAGTTCATCGAGGAGTTTGAAAAAATCACTAAAGTCATGAACACAGATGACACTCATCCTATGGAAATTGGAATCTCAGGCAAGTTTGCTAATCTCAAGAATTCTACTCAGAATTTTGTGAAATGTTTCCACAGGCATCGGCACAAAAATGTTTCAAATCAAGTGTCAGTTCAATGTCATTTTGACTGACCATTCTTGCGGTTAGATTTCTAATGCAATGCAGACCCTGAATAATGCCAGTCCAGAATTGAGCTTTAGTTTTATGAGCGACTTGTCGTTGAACTTAGGCCCTTAGAGGACTATTTGTTACTCTATTATCAGACGGAAAATGTTCGAAAGCCATTAGTCGTCTCTGAAGGCCGTTTTATCTGGGCTTGCCATCTGCGCCGGCGCTTTTTCAAAGATGCCCAACAACACAATTTTTCAGGGAACCTAGCTTCGGCGCCTTTGCAAGGAATTGGACCAAACTTGGGCTTGGGTCGAAAGGCGACCGGCGCCAAAAATTGGATCACCTCCCATCTGGCGCACGCAGTGCTGGCCAAACGACGCCAAACGCTCACCAGCGTTCAGAGGTCCGATGAGGAATCGGAATCGGACGAGAAGTCAGAGCCCTTCGACGAACACCACGCCACAGACAATGTCGGAGCTGTGCATGCGTTCAAAATTCTCAAGACTCGTGCCGAAGGTCAGGGCTTGAAGGGTCAGCTCTTCTCGCGCATGATGGACAGCGGAAAGCTGCAGAATCTGGAGCAGAAAATCTTCGAGAAAATATCTAAAAAGGAGGTTGCAGTGCAGACCGAGAACGACTTTACCGAATTACTCGAATTTCTCTCAATTCCCACCACATCTGCGGCGCTGGGTGCCGATGCCGGTTCTGATAAAAACCTCACAGACACTCTCAACACCTATTACACAGCCATGGACATCTCGCCGAATCCAAGCGATAGTTTGCCTTTACCGGATGACATGTTGGAATGGCTCTCTAAAGAAGAAACAGACGATAGCACTCTGTGCGAACCCGACATCTCTCTCAGTCCTAAAAGCGAGTACCGTGTGGCCTTAGAAAACCAAGACCAAAGTACAAATATGCAAATCGCACCTGCACTTACTACTTCCGACTATGATTCTATGCATTTGTCTTCTTATTCTGGTGATCCAAAATCTCAGGGCATTGAGGAGGAACCGGAAGTGGTGGTGGTGCGCAATGGCGTGCAGCCGATGCTTCAACCTCCAGCTGAAAGACGCAAGTTTTCGCTTACGGCAGACGATTTCGGAGATCTGGCTGGTGCGATCAAGTTTGCAGATGAAGAACACAGTTCGAGGGAAAGTAGCCAGCAACCAGAAGTTGTGGTTGAACAGAGAGACCTCAAAGCACCTTTGCTAGCGCAGTCACAACGACGCTCCTCCAACAATTCTTCCTTGGAATCCAACGGTCTTTTGGTAACGTGTGAACAGGACAGAATATGACTGGTGTACGCTGTTTTACTTGCTCAACGTTCTCTACTAAAGTCATGGAGCCAGCATAATCAACCCTACAATGAACACAAACAACACCAACAAACAAAGTATGTTATTGGCTGCTGAATAGACTTTCAGCCAATCACTGTTGTAGTTGGTGCCTGAACCGGATGCCGTAGCGTTTTCCTGGTTGAACTTCGATTGAGCACCGCAGCAGAGCTTAGAGTTGATGGTCGCAGCTGCTTGTTGCAGACTGTGAGGGGGCGGGGTTTTGCGTTCTAAGCGACCAATCGCTGCCAAGAGCACACTGGCCACCAGACTGAACAGTGTAAGACTGATGCACAACTCGTAAAAGCGAACTGAAAAAATGCCAGGTTGTACCATAGAGTGGCAGCTGTGCAATGCTTACAGATGCTAGGGGTGTCTTCTCCAAAACCCTGAACGGGGCTCTGGGAGATGAGTCCTTGAAAGCAGATGTATTGTAGCAACAGAACAAACAGCTTGACATAGTTCTGGGTTTTGAGACTGCCGAACATGGGTGCCACCACGACCAGAATAGCCACCATGTTGATGGGCATCAGCAATGCTACTTTGAGCGTTTTAGCGTTTCGCTGGGCCACAAAGCACACTTTTACACTTCGAGCAGCTAAATCTTCCTTCTGGATGACCAGCCTCGTTTCTACTTCCTAAAATCGGCGCACTTTAGCTTCGAGCTACTTAATTTTAGAGAGCTGACATGAATGCGCCAAATTTTCGAATACAATCTTTCATCGATGAAGCTGTGTCTGTTGAGCAAACTGAAATGAATTCGGTCTTTGTAGTGTTTCGGTTGAATCTCTGTGCAACAGTGGTGATGGTCGCTCGGAAAGTTTCGGTAGTCCAGTTTACACGTTGAAGATACAGCGAATGCCCAGCGCACCCGCACCCAACCTCTGTAGTCTACATTAGCTTCATAAAAATAGGAACGTGCGTTGTAACCTCCATCGGCCTCCTTGATAGATCTGAAGAAAGGTCATCTGTAGCCCATCATACTCATCTCAATGTTATCGTTATCCAAGAAAACTGTTTTGTAATATTATTACTCGACGGAGACTAAAGTAGGCATCCATAAATCGCGAGCGTAGTGCAATTCAAGTGTATCAGTTTTCCATGCAGTACGATCCCACTGCAGTCGGTGGTCTGGCCACTTCTGAAACAAATGTACGGTACAAATGTGCTGCAAAAAAGAAGGTTAAAAAGGATCAGAATTCAGGTGTCTTTAAGTTTTGCACTATGTAACCACACCAATATGACCTGTAGATGTTCTGTCATTTCTCCCTAAGCATTTGTTTCATCCGTTGTCAGCTGTAGGTTGGGTACGTGTATTTTTAACTTAAGCTATACTTTGGAAAAGGATAGAAATCCCAATAATGTTTTGTTTATATTCTTGGATTTTGATGGTTTGTGAGCAAAAATTACATAAATCACGACACCACGGCCCTTGCAACAGTTTGCCAAAACGTACTCTTACAGTACCACCCCACCCCGTAATTTTAAGGATAGATTTACGCTTGTGCTTGGTTTCTTGGCTGAGGCATTATTATTTTAAAGCAGTAAATTTAACCGTTACCATTTCAATTTCTCCTTTTATCTCGACCTTTTTCAGATTGTCGCCAGGCTAAACATGTGCCCAATGTGAATTTGTTACTAGAAAGAAACTATAAAAAATACGTCCTGAATCTCTTTCAAGCTTGTTTTTTCAATGGAAATAGTTAGGCTTTGCTGTTTTGTTCGTAGCGGCATTTCTTCTTCTAAGACCCGTCGACGTCCGGTTCTCCTGTCCGCTTTTAGGCTCAAATGCACGTACAAACAGTCCTCAATGTAACGATAATGGACACTGGTAAATTGGTCAATGTGTTCTAAAAATCGGTCACATAGTCAGGCAAATAACGACATACAATACATGGTATAGGTAATCATATAGGGCAGCGATACCATATACTGCATCGGTTCACCTTCAAGTGGTACCATATATAGTGTCACCTGAGTGAGGCCTCGATCGAAGGGATACTATATTATGTTACCCGTAACATGTATGGTATCACAAGGAGGTCCTAAGGTACCACTTCAAGGTTAATCGGTACCATATATGTTATCGCTACCATACACTGTATGTATACCGATACCATGAATATGTCGATATTTCCTGTAGTGTCACACCACGAAAAAAAATTTTCACCAGGAATCTTTACCGGGGAAAGTAAAATTATCTGCTTCCGCACATTCATTCAGGTCTTTAAAGGCAGCACAGACAAGCACGATTAATGCAAGCCAACAAAGATATCGAAGCATTCTGCACAGGTCTGCAGTCTGCTGGATGTGATGCTTGCGCCGTTGCCTAGCTAGGAAGCCTAATCAATTACGATTTCCGCACAAGCAGAGCCGCTCTGCCTGCGTAAATTAACGACTGGAATGGAAACTGTGTTCTCCTCGATTCTAAACGTTAATCGCAAAAGCGTGAACTAAGCGACGAAGGGCGAAGTGCACGTTTGCTTGTATGGCATGTCCAGGCGTTAGAAGTATACTTGAAGCTTCTAATTGCGCAAGACCCAGAACCTACATCACTTAGCCAATTTCTAGCGTCCAAATTTTCCTACAGTGTATATAGAAGCGAAGTTTAGGATGCTGGAGCGAATAGACAAAATAGGCGCTGAACTAAAGTACGTAACCTACGTGCGGTACTATACAGGGTCCGCCAAAAAAAACAACCCAGCAGCTGTCTCGCTGTGTCGTGAAAGACACGAGCTTATAAGAGAGGAGGGGAGTAGTATTATTTATTGTACAAGGCTAGGTAACGCTATTGTTGAGCATTGATGTACAAATAGTATATGGGCGCGATGTACTAGAGCTAGCGAGCCCGCCATGACGTCATGTGGCGTCACTTTACTACAAAGTTTATCGCGCGTGCCCAATTATTGTTCTAGAATATTCCATGTAGAAAGTATAGGAGTGCCATTTTTGTTTCTAGAATATTCTGTGCCTCGCTTCCGATTGGATAGTGGGCGTGGCTTTCTAGAACTTTCTATACATTGTATGTATAGGCGCGTGCATTGTCATGCTCTAGAACTTTCTAGAACTTTCTGTTGAGCTATATAAGGGCCCAGCCAGGCCATTGTGTATCTGAAACCAAATTGATTACCATTGTTACTGATTGTAACAGAGCCGAGCCCAATTGTTCCCATAGCTGTTGTGAACAGCGAGCCGAATTGTACCATAGCTGTTGTGGACAGCTAACCCCCAATTGTTATACTGTTGTTCCTGTTCCCGAATAAAGGGAAAGAATCCCAACTCCAACTTCATCCACCGATCCACCGCAACATCTGGTAGCAGCGAGTGGTTACCCCAGTGGTTCCTTCGAGTGGTTCATCAAGTGGTTCACTCATTCAACTGGATTCAGCCAGAAGTTCAAGGATCAACTTCAAAGAAGAAAGAAAGAACTATGGCCAAGAAGAAAAAACCGCCATCTGAAAGAACGATCAAGTGGCTGAAAGAAGACTTCATAAGCAAGAGGAAGCTACTGGAACAGGCTCTGGACCCGGCAAGTGGACTCGTTGATTATAAGAATCCTGTCCCAGACCTATGCCGACTTGGATCCTTCCCAATCATCTGCGGAATGGCCTTCTACAAGTGGACCAACGCTTTGGATGCCAGAGAGGCAGCCGAAATGGACAAAGAAGAAGGACGCTCAGAAGCCATGGAGGAAGCCTATCGGGAATACAATGAGTACCTCCGAGTCTTTTGGCAAGTCGACATCAAACTGAAAAGGGCATTCTACCGCCAGCACAAGGAGCCCTGGGCTAGAGATATACTATTGGAGAAAATGAAGGAGGAACAGAAGAGGCAACAAAAATTGATGACCGAATGGAACCAGAAAATCGAAAAGGACCTGGTGGACAATGGCAATCTTGAGAATCCAAGCAACGCCAAGAAGAAGAAAAACAACAAAGAAGAATCAAGAGCCAGCTATCTGGAAGATCCAGAAATGGAGATGAAAGACAGCATTCTGTGGAAAGACTTTTGGAGCAAGGAAGAAGTGGTGGAAGCCCCAGAAGATGCCACTGAAAACAGCCATCAAGAAGGACTGAACCAAGGATACTGCTACGTCTGCTCCAAGCAAGATCACCTCTGCAACAAGTGCACAAGCACAAAGAAATGCTTCAACTGCGAGAAGAAAGGGGTGCATCACTCAAGTTTGTGCCCGGACAAGTTCCCCAAAGGACAAATCAAAGAAGAATTCCGGAAGGGAAACCTGAATGGCCAAAAGGAGCTTGTTCAACTCGCAGAAGAAGGAGAAAAGGAATTGGAACCAGAAGCCACAGGACAAGAAGGAAGCCTGTTGACCAATGGAGAGAGGATGGTCTTGCCAACCAAAAGGACTGTGGCAGAGAATCCGCGGGACAATGCTCAAGCAGTGGACGTTCAGCCCCTGATGGACAGTGAAACAGACAACCAAGACTGCAAGCAGCCAGCAGAAGCCAATCTGCTGTGCTCCAATCCCAAGCCACTTCATGATGGAAAGAAAGAAGAATCTTCCACAATCAATGATAATCCTGTCCACTCTGTGCCCAAGCCGGATGGCCTCAAGCATATCAAAGGAAATCGAATCAAAGGACCCATTAAATCCCCTGAGGTTCAACTGGCCATCCAGAACTTCAAACCCATGGTTCCAACAAATCAAGACCACCAGATCAGCAAACGAATCATCAAAAAGAAGACAAGGACGGATTTCAAGGAACCAAGGAAAAAGAATCTACCTCCTCCAAGCAGCATTCCCCTCAAACCTTCAACCAAGAACAATGACAAGAAGCCTTCTCTACTCCTAAAGAAGTCAAGAAGCAAAAGGACGAGGTACAAGCTCTTCGCTGGGGAGTGTCGTGAAAGACACGAGCTTATAAGAGAGGAGGGGAGTAGTATTATTTATTGTACAAGGCTAGGTAACGCTATTGTTGAGCATTGATGTACAAATAGTATATGGGCGCGATGTACTAGAGCTAGCGAGCCCGCCATGACGTCATGTGGCGTCACTTTACTACAAAGTTTATCGCGCTTGCCCAATTATTGTTCTAGAATATTCCATGTAGAAAGTATAGGAGTGCCATTTTTGTTTCTAGAATATTCTGTGCCTCGCTTCCGATTGGATAGTGGGCGTGGCTTTCTAGAACTTTCTATACATTGTATGTATAGGCGCGTGCATTGTCATGCTCTAGAACTTTCTAGAACTTTCTGTTGAGCTATATAAGGGCCCAGCCAGGCCATTGTGTATCTGAAACCAAATTGATTACCATTGTTACTGATTGTAACAGAGCCGAGCCCAATTGTTCCCATAGCTGTTGTGAACAGCGAGCCGAATTGTACCATAGCTGTTGTGGACAGCTAACCCCCAATTGTTATACTGTTGTTCCTGTTCCCGAATAAAGGGAAAGAATCCCAACTCCAACTTCATCCACCGATCCACCGCAACACGCTGTAGCAACTGCAAATCTCAACCGATTTAAATGAATCGTTTTTTAAATGAAAGATAAATAAATTCTTAAAAGATTGCTGAAATTTTCATTAATGTACTCTCCTTAGTTCCTGAGATATTCGCTCTCAAAAGCAAAACAGTGATTTTGGCAGTGAACAAGAGCGATTTTCTATTATTCCATTGCACTTCGTAATAAAACGGATTCCTGCTACTGTTAAATGCTATCGGAGGCTGTACTGGTGAAACACAAACTCGGTTTACTTCAACAATAAAGTGTTATTAGCCTCCAGTAGTAGGAATCTGATTTTTATGAAGTGCAACGGAATCTTGTTATTTGCCAAAATCTGTTTCGACTTTGAGGGCAAATATCTCAAGAACTAAGCTAAGCTGTGAATCTCAATAAAAATTGCACCAATCTTTGAACAATTTATCAATCTTTCTTTCAAAAGAGGTTTCATTGAAATCGGTTGAGATTCATGGTTGCAAAACTAAAAAATCTGCCGGGTTGTTCTTTATCACTCTTGTTCATTGCCAAAATCTCGGTTTTGACTTTGAGGTCAAATATCTCAGGAGCTAAGCAGGCTATCTTAATAACCGGTACATCAATCTTTCAATAATTTATTTGTCTTTCATTTAAAAAAGGATTTATTCAAATCGGTTGAGATTTGCGGTTGTTACAGCAAAAAATCTGCTGGGTTGTTTTTTTGGCGGACCCTGTTCATATGTACAGTACATAAATAGGTAGCTCACTCACAGCATTTGTATTTGAACTTTAGAGTAAACAGCACGTAGCAAACAAAAAATAGTAATTCAAATACTACACGTTTTATCACAAATACAGCAATTTCAAAAGCAAAATCCTTAACCGGACATATTGTAGAGCTGATTGGTGGCTTTGAGCAAGAAACCCGTGCCGATAGCTCCGGCAAACATACAGGGAACGCCCACAAACGATATCAAAAACAGCAGACCACAACCTGACAAACCGTGTCCACTGAAAGTACTGCATTGCATACGCAGACAAAAAATAGAATATTTCTTTGACCAACCTTGTACACCCGGCGGCAAATCTGGCACCAATCAGAAGCAGCATTCCACCAAAAAAAGCAAAAGGAATGGGAACTCCGGGCACGTTACCCCAGGTGCTGGATAAAATGGCAGAAATAGCACCGCCAACAATGCCTCCAAAAACGTAGAACACCTAAATTAGGCTGAATTAGATACAAAGACAAAATAAACTGGATTTATTCGTGAGGAGATTTCAAACTGTAGATAAACAGAAGGTGACTGAAGGTGGTTGGCGTTTTAGAACTAACCCATAGTACACACTTTAAATTCCATTCATGTAAAGCGTACACACATTGTTGTTGTTTTACCTGCCAAAAATTCCCGGGCCCACAGCGTCGTTTCGCCAAATACGGAAACTGGTCTTGCAAACTTTTGGTGTACGTAAATTGAGCTACCAGCGTATTGAAACTGCCGCTGCCGCCCATCGTGTGGCTATCACCGAGCACAAAAGCCAACTGTAGTAAGCCGATTATAACTCCTAAACAGTAAAATAACTACAAAACTCATTCAGAAAACCCAAAAACAAACGCACCGCACACAGATGGCGGCCAGGCTATCAGTGTGAGAAAGTTGGTGCGCTCTGATTGGTTGTTGTAAACCGACCAATCGATGTCTGACTTCCACGGCACTAGCACTTCAAGCAGTACAACTCCGGCCAGCACTGCCAGACCCATGGGCCCGGCGATTTTAGCAAATTTGATCCCAGTAACGACTGGTAATCTGAAGTTTTCAGTCCAAGCATACTGTAGTTGCTCTCAAGTACATACATGTAACAGGTCATCCGTCGAAGGGGAGGGGGGTTAGGGGCTGGCGCCGGCCGTGGTCTAAGCCCAAATTCTAGTGGAGAGGGTTGGATACTAAAAACGCTCAAAAATCGCAAAAAATCGCTAATTTTGGCTCAAATACAGCTAAAAAGTTATGTTTTACAGGCGATTTTAGTAATTTTTGTGTTTGAAATTATAAAAAATCGCACAAATTTGCTCAAAAATTACGTAGAGGGGGTCGTAACAATTGCCTTGGTAATGGTGTCTGGCCTATTAGTCGGGAGGGGGCAGACCTCTCGGACCCCTGTTGTAATGATTGATTGCTTGTGGGGGCGGGATAGAATATCCGTAGCGCTAGGCCGCTCAGGGACCCCCTGCTACGTACATGATGGCTGTGCTCAGGTATATCTTATTGCACAGCAAGGCTTTCAGTGAAATTGCTTACGTCTTTGGCAACGTCAGACGGTTTGATGGAAAGACAATTTCAAAGAGTCGATCGTGCAGCAATCCGTACAGCAGATTTCCCACAAGGGCGCCGATTAGAGTGAAGACTATAAATATTGTTTCTTTTCAAACAGCAAAACTATTGAAAACTCACTCGCATTCTTAGCCCAAGCACCCACTTGAGGCAGTACCATTCCAGGGCACTGAAATTCACAATTCCCTGTATAGGTTACCAAACTGTCAAAAACTTACCGCGCCACTAAGTGTCATTCCGATACCCAAAATGAAAGTTCCGGTAACCACAGAAAGACAGTTTCTAGTTTTCATAACAGATTCAAAGCCAGACTGAGCTTTTGCGAATCGCTGACTCACAAAATCAACTGGAATCACCGACAGAAGAGCGAAACAAAGCAGACCTAAAACGACTCTATTACTGCTGTTTTATCGGTCTGATGCTCTAACCTGTTCCCATGGCACCAAGAAACATTTTCATCATAATCCATCGTTCGAACACCATCTGCAAGCGAATTGCAGTTGGCTCGAAGACTAAATAACAAAAATTTAGACATTAATGGTACTTGCTGATCGAAAATTTACCGCGTCCTTTCTCCAAAGCAAAACCGAATACGATTCCGCAAATAAAACAAAGAACGAGGAAGGGCAGTTTTTCTGACCAACTCGGTGTGGCCGGCTCCTTTACATCCTTGGTCCAACCGTCTTTTGGACTCGGAGATTCTTTCAAGTTGTCGTTGGACTCCTCCATCTTCTGCGGGAACCGGCCGCGCAGATCGCTGCAACGAGAACAGCCTACGTGCCGCACAGGAACACTTCATAAATCGATCGCAGAAACAGGTTCAGCCGGACAACAGGCAATTTTATTGCAGAGCAAGTGCCTTTTACGTAGGCCCCACCACTAGTTAATGGATAAGCCTACGTTCTAATTTCAGAATGCCTTATGGCTTTAGACTGTGCAGTATGTACCTCATTGTAGATAGATTCAGGCGTGGTTCTTCAAGCAAGTAAAGGACTTGGTGTTTACAACTTGAGAAGTTCGGAAGTAGGCTGGGCAGCTAGAAAGAGCGAGAGAAGACAGACAAACGCCATAATAATAGTGCAGTTCAAAGAGAAACCAGAAAGTAATAAAATGTAATCGTTCCACGAACCAACAGACGTTGGGCTGCTTTACTACAGCTTATCCAGAACTCTTTAGAAGTGCTAAAGAAATAAGTTTATCGGCACAAGTTAACCAAATAGCGTCATAAAACGTGCATGCAATAACTAAAAAACCAATGTAGGCAAGGCACCAAACACGACACAACACAACAGAACGTTCAACATGGCACATTCCAACACACAGCAGCGTACAGAGCCAAAGCAGCCGCATCGTCAATCGATATCGGATAGACTTCTGTGCCGGAGGTGGGCGTGGCTAGATCCATCAGTCCATACACGTAACAGGTCATCCGCCGAAGGGTTAGGGGGTTGAGTTTGGCGCCGGCCAGAGGGCTCTGAGCGTAAATTCTAGGGAGGAGGTTGGGCATTAAAAAACGCTCTAATACAGCTAAAAAGCGCTGTTTTACAGGTGACTTTAGCAATTTTAGTGTCTGACATTCTAAAAATTCGCAAAAAAAATTTTGCCCAAAAAATTACTGATCAGAAAATCGGAGGGGGTCGGAAAAATCGTCTCAGGGGCACGTAGTCTGGCCTAAGTCGGGTGGGGAGCAGACCCCCGGACGCGCCTTCTACATGTATGCATCAGTCTGTCAGTTCAGCTGCAAACCATAACGTGTAGGTGCAGGAGACAAATTGACAAAGTAACAGTCCATCGCAATGCTACCGGTACCGGCAGACGAGGCGAGCCAGGCGCAGTCTAGCAATACACGCCGATAAGGCACAGAAAAGAGTTTAAACGGACCAGTTTTAAACAACGGGGCCCTTTGTTACTGCTACGTACTTGCATTGATTGGGACTGAGCCAAGATATGTAGCGCCAGCCTACGTGCGAAACGGCAAGGTGTATACCGCCGGCCCCAAGAACGATTGCCCTTCACGAAACTAACATTTCACAGTAGAACCGCCTTACGGAGGAGGCGCATTCGCGCAACTGCCGACCAGACCACCCTGACTTTTGAGCCTTGGTTTCAAAGCTTAGTGCTTGGGGAGGGGACTGGTTCACTAATATCAAATTATGTACAGTACAATACATGGTGGTGCCAAAAAATTCAACCCAACAGATTTTTACTGTTTGCGTAGCATGCCCTTAGCAGTAGGATTCTTTTTTATTATGAAGTGCATCGGAATACTAAAAATCGCTCTTATTCATGGCCAAAACCTTTGTTTTGACTTTGAGGGCAAAGTTTCAGAAACTTTTCTTTATAAGTTTCAGAAACCCTTCAAGAATTTATTTGTCTTTCTTTCAAAAAACGATTCAATCGGCTGAGGTTTACGGTTGCTACAGTAACCGATCTGCTGGGTTGTTTTCTTGGCACACCCTCTACATAAAATACAGGGTGTGCCAAAAAAACAACCCAGCAGATTTTTCGCTGTAGCAACCGCAAATCTGAACCGATTTGAATGAATCCTTGTTTAAATGAAAGATAAATAAATCCTTAAAAGACTGCTGAAATTTTCATTAATGTACTCTCCTTAGTTCCTGAGATATTCGCTCAAAATCAAAACAGTGGTTTTGGCAGTGAACAAGAGGGATTTTTTTATTATTCTGCACTTCGAAATAAAACAGATTCCTGCTACTGCTAAGAGCTCTTGGAGGCTTTACAGGTGGCACAGAAACTCGCTTTACTTCAACACTAAAGTATCATTAGCCCTAGCAGTAGGAATCTGCTTTATTATGAAATGCAACAGATTCGCTCTTGTTCTTTGCCAAAATCTGTTTCGACTTAGAAGGCAAATATCTCAAGAACTAAACTGTGAATCTCAGTAAAAATTGCACCAATCGTTGAAGAATTTATCACTCTTTCATTCAAAAAAGGATTCATTCAAATCGGTCCAGATTGATGGTTGCAAAAGTAAAAAATCTGCTGGGTTGTTCTTTATCACTCTTGTTCATTGCCAAAATCTCTGTTGTGACTTTGAGGACAAATATCTCAGGAACTAAGCAGCCTACATATCTTAATAAACGGTACATCAATCTTTCAAGAATTTATTTGTCTTTCATCTAAAAAAGGATTCATTCAAATCAGTTGGGATTTGCGGTTACTACAGCAAAAACTCTGCTGGGTTGTTTTTTTGGCACACTGTACAATAGTAGGTTGAGAGTGCACAGACATAGGAGGAGAGAACAATGTGGCTTTGTTTTACTCGGGCTGTAAGCAGTCAAATTCATTCCAAAAAAGTGTAAACTCTTCGGCAGTCGCTAGACTGAAGTGTACACAAACAGATAATATAACCGGTTGGCGTTGACCCTACTCCAATTGGAGTAGTTTCCTGACGGTAAGTAGTTTCCGACTTTGCAATTTCGAAAATGCTTACCGTCCACTCCCCGCGCATTTGTGGGCTGGTACTAAATCCTTACCGTCACCACGCCCACTTGAACGCTTGCCAAACTGCACGGTTAGGAAGCAGTTAGGAGCAAGCACGGTTAGCACGGTTAGAAAATCCGACTTTAGACGGTCTGTCTTAAGGAGTTAAAATAAAAAAATTAAATAAAGGAGAATTTGTGAAAAAATGTTATTCGACTTTTATAATAGCCGAAGATAACGTGATTTTTCAATGAAAACTCAACAATACAGTTTTGTCTGTTTAATCTGGACCTCGATAATCCGATCCGGAAAATTTAGCTCCGTACTACACCTTTAATCTTATGTGAATTAACAAAAAGCTGTAATTTAGACGGTTTATCCTGAAAATGGTGTTTTTGCTTTGATTCGAGAATCTGGAAATTCACTAATCGGGACAAAATTGAACCAAAATGCAGTCCTAGCTTGTCTGGATTAAACTAAAAACGACGCGACATGACTGTACTAATTGAGTACTTTAATAACTATAATGATTTAGGGCCCATTCAGTCAGACATAATACATATTCAATTATGTTAGTAAACCGTTTTGGTTATGTTTCGATATGTGCTGAACAGAAAACCAGAAAGCGTTTCAGTGTGGTTCGAAAATGCTATAACTATTACTACTCAGTATTTTTTGTAAGATTTTCCGAAAGGAAAGTCCAGCAGTGGTGTATAGTGAAACATCCGTCAGAATTTTAACAAACAGAAACATGACGAAAGAAACGAACTGCAAAGAAACTTTAGGTTTCCGGTTTTGGTTTACTTTCTTCTGTTAATTTTGCTGTTCCCTCCCTATACTGAAATATTGCCAACGTAAACAATTGACATTTTAAGAGTCGATCTCTGAACTGATCGAGTCTCAGTATTCAGACCCCAAAATTGAAACTTTGGGCTAGAGAGCTGTAAGTGGGTACACTAATACACACTTATGAGTTGTCTTTCGGCCCCAAAGGATTAGTGGATTTGACGCTCCAATCCCGAGATACAGCCTTCTGAAAATCGGTCCGCTTAACTATGGGACCAAAATTTCAAACTCGAATTTCTAACCTACCAGCTGGAGTTGGAAGATAAAAATTTGGGTTTTTGCGTAACTTTTGGAGTACTTTAAGAATCTGCAGTCCAATTTTGTTTTGGAAGAAAAAAAATTTTTTTCGACCTCTTTGGCGGGCCAGAACTCGGCTGGAACCCCCCCTAGAGGCGCTTTTTTATTTCATAACTTTGTAGCGCTTTTTATAAGCTCTATTTTGGTATAGAATATGGTACGATTGCTGGTGGCCAATCCAGTGAAAATTGGCCTCAAATGTCACGAACTCGTAAAATTCGCATGTTTCACTATAGACATAATTTTCCAAATCGAATTTCTGACTTAATGAACGGAGTTGAGCTGTGAAAATTTGGGTTTCCAGAGTACTTTCAGTGTGCTTTCGGAATATTTAGTGGATTTAGAATTTCGAGGAAAATAATTTTTTTCGACCTCTTTCGCGGGCCATAACTCGGCTGGAGCCCCCCCTAGAGGCGCTTTTTTATTTCATAAATTTGTAGCGCTTTTTATAAGCTCCATTTTGGTATAGAATATGGTACGATTGCTGGTGGCCAATCCAGTGAAAATTGGCCTCATATGTTACAAACTCGAAAAATTCCCTCATTTGGAAGGCCAAATTTTTATGAGTTCTCAACATTTGAGGCCAATTTTCACCGAATTGGCCACGAGTAATCGAAGCATATTCTATACCAAAAAGAAGCTTATAAAAAGCCCTACAAACGTATGAAATAAAAAAGCGCCCCTAGGGGGGCTCCAGCCGAGTTCTGGCCCGCGAAAGAGGTCGAAAAAAATTATTTTCCTCGAAATTCTAAATCTACTAAATATTCCGAAAGCACACTGAAAGTACTCTGGAAACCCAAATTTTCACAGCTCAACACACGTTCATCAAGTCAGAAATTCGATTTGGAAAATTATGTCTATAGTGAAACATGCGAATTTTTCGAGTTCGTGACATTTGAGGCCAATTTTCACTGGATTGGCCACCAGTAATCGTACCATCTTCTATACCAAAATAGAGCTTATAAAAAGCGCTACAAAATTATGAAATAAAAAAGCACCTCTAGAGGGGGTTCCAGCCGAGTTATGGCCCGCCAAAGAGGTCGAAAAAAATTTTTTTTCTTCCAAAACAAAATTGGACTACAGATTCTTAAAGTACTCGAAAAGTTACGCAAAAACCCAAATTTTTATCTTCCAACTCCAGCTGGTAGGTTAGAAATTCGAGTTTGAAATTTTGGTCCCATAGTTAAGTGGACCGATTTTCAGAAGGCTGTATCTCGGCATTGGAGCGTCAAATCCACTAATCCTTTGGGGCCGAAAGACAACTCATAAGTATGTATTAGTGTACCAACTTACAGCTCTCTAGCCCAAAGTTTCAATTTTGGGGTCTGAATAGGGCAAAGGGCCAAGACTTGATCGGTTCAGAGACTGACTCTTAAGCTGTTTGACACTTCAAACCGGTTTCGTGCTGCGAACATAAACAAACAAGCTATGGACGGGAGCATACTGGACCGATCGTTCGCTGTCGTGTCGTCAGTATATCTCAACTCAACTCCGTGGTTGATTGCGGTGTGTCGTTTAGTCTTGGGTGGATCCCATGTGACGACAGCAAGTTGGAAATATGTAAACAGCGCCGTAGAAAAGTTTAAAAACGGTCAGCTATCGTCAACCGACACTACGGGACAGGATCTACTACCGCTCCACTAAAGGCGTTGTTGTTTGTTATCGCTCGCTTCTTTTCTGTATTCAGTGTTGTAGCTAATATCAAATCAAGATAATAAACAGGCTGTAGTGCAGTGCATAGGCTATTTTACTTCTTGAAACAGACAAAAATCGGTCTTTTAGCTTTTCGATCTCATCATTGATTGTTTGTTTAGGTGGTGGATTGAGAGAGGCCATAAAATTGTTTTCCATAAGCCTAAAGTCCTAAACCTACGTTACTTACTAGACGATACAACGCCAACAAACACCCCCTCCTTTCTTCCCCCACCCCCCCCCACCAAAAAAATTCCACAACCTTTTTTTTTATTACACCACACCGCCCGCGGCCCCCCCCCCCCCCCCCCCCCCCCGCCCCCCCCCCCCCCCCCCACCCCCCCCCCCCCCTCCCCCAACCCCCCCCTCTTTCCCACCCCCCCCCCACTCCCCCCCCCCGCCCCCCCTTTTTCCCCCTCTTTCCCCCCTAACACCCCTCAAATTGGGTTTGTCCGCGGTCTTTCAGTAGGTGGTGGGGTTTGGGGGTGCGCAGAGCCATGGACCACGGTATACACATGGACACGAAGTTGAAACCGCCTTCATTTACCCACCTCTACCGCAGTTGCGCGTGAGTTTACCCATCAGCTGAAACATTCAACGCTCCCCGACGCTCTCCCCCCGAGGAAATTTAAAAAAAAGAAGAAAAGAAGAACGAGTTAGGTAGTTTGTTTGTATATTTGACTTATGGAATCTTTTGTAGAACCAAATTCCGGTACAACAACGATTTTCTAACGTAATTTAGTTAGTTTTTAACAATTTTTTTCACGATTTTTTCGAACATTTTTTGTCATCCTCCCAGAATCAGTAGGTGAGTTTTACGGGAACGAATTACGGGTCTATGCACGTTCGTATAGGTTATTTGATCGGCAGAAAGCGATTAAGGTACTCCGGAAACCTGTAAAATGCTTTCTTTTTAAGCTATTCGCCTATATAAAAGGGATTTTTCGAAAGTTCGAAAAAATAACGATTCCTTTATTAATAGTAGGTAGTAGGTGAGTAGGGTTGGTACTAGAGATGCAACCATAATCCGGTATTATCCGGTATATACCGTATATATACCGGATAATCCGGTATTTTTTAGCTCAAACACACTATCCGGTATCCGGTATTTTTGCATATTATCCGGTTAAAATACCGGATAATCCGGTATTTTTCAGATCCGAAGCACTATCCGGTATCAGGTATTTTTCTTTGCGGTTGCGTCTCTAGTAGGTACCTACATAGGTTGTTGTTAGTTAATTAGTTAGTCTCACTCAGTTCTTGTCAACTCTTGATGAGTGGCAGTCGTCTGATAAACTTCTGAGACGTTCCTAGCCGCGTAGCACATGTGTAAGATATTGGTAGAAATTGCTAGGTAATTATTATATTTTTACGTTTGCATTGTTTTTCTGTTATCTCTCTTTTATATTTGCATATTTCTGATCTTTAGATTTTTCATTTTATTAAATATATGTGTATTTTTAGATATTGCCTAACCGAGCTTCGATTTGACGGTGTTCTGTTGAATAAATTCAACTCGGACCCACTAGAGCGCCGATATTCCTGGCATCGCCAATCCTCCCGTGGAAATTACTGGATTGCTCCGCGGCAACTGCTTGATAGTGAATGACAAATTCGAGCTGTTTCCTTGATCAAGCTTTCTGGATGCTCATTGGAAGAGGTTTGTTTGTTTGTTTGTTTGTTTGTTTTTGAGTTCCACTGTCCTTTCGGACTGCTCAGGACACCCCACGCTCTTTTCAGAGCCCTTCAATGGGATAGACCTGCCTACAAACAACCCTCCCCTACCATTAGGTGCAACGGCAGCGCCGGTTCGGTTCCCATTACCTACTGGCCATCACCGGCTTTCGGCGGTCTGGGTTGGGCTTTACGTCGACTACTTCCAGTCGCTTCGACGGGTTTCGAACCCACAAACAACCGCTCTCACAGATGCCGGGGCCGCCGTGACACACGGGATAGCGTAAACTACCCATGGCCAAGACGCGACTCAGGGTCTGCCTGTGACTGCTTCAAACTTCATTTTAAAATTAATTCCACGTTAAGACAGGTGAGAGATTTGCGGCGCCCTCGCCTCGAGACTGGCAGTGGCTGACTAAAGGCCGGCGAGCTAAGTGCACGCTTTGGTCAAATAATGGGACAGCCAAACCAATCTGACCATTACTGCACGTACGCTAACGTTGTTTTCTATGTCTGCGGTGCTTTGATGCGGTCGCTTCTCAGGCTCACAAAATGCGATGTCTAAAATGTCTAAAACAAAATGCGATGTTTAACGACATTCTGTTTGATCCAAACGCCGACGTTGATGAATTGCCTGAGCTGAGTGTCGAGAACAGCGATCCGCAAAAAAATAGGTCTGCTGATAGATCAGGTCAACTGTGGTGGCTTGGTTGTGCCCAACGTTGTTGCCTTCGGAATTTGCTGGAAAGCCTGGCTGGTTTATTCCTGTATCACGGCTGAGCAGACTCTCTATTCGCCATTGTTGCAGTGCCACAGCATTGAAGCCACTTTCGTTGAAGCTGTGCTGTTGCTTTTGGAAGAAGAACAACCGGTTGATGACATTTTAGTCACTGATTTCTCATGCCGTTGGGGTCCTGAGTTTTCTCGTAATTTGATTTCGAAAATTGATAATTGCCTGTGCAAGAATCTTGTCAAGAAGTTGTCTGATAGCTCTAGTAAGATGGGTATTGTTAATAAGGCTCATAAGCTCAAGTCTAGAAAGGATTGACTGCGATACGTTTTTGTGTGATCTTGTCGTTGTGTGTTCAAATTTCTGCATCAGGTCTCTGTTTTGGTGAAAATCTCGTTCTGGTGCCGACTGTATTATTGCTTGCAGTGCCACAGTTGAAATATATCTCTATGCTACTTGTCCATTCATTGTACTTCTTCGATTAGGCACCAGTTTGTTGATTCGATTGATTTTCGGGGTCGCGCAACTGTGGTATAGTGGGAATTTTCAGCTTCGTGTCCATGTGTATACCGTGGTCCATGGCAGAGCTGGAGGAGGAGTTAGTTGGATTCCATATTATTGGATATCTACCTGCTCTGTCTAAATCTAATTGGTCTTGCTCACGTTACGTATCACCCATATTTGGTTGACGTTTTGAGTTGTTGGGTGTTAAGTGAGTACGCGTGCTTGCAACCAAACCATGATGATATGCCGTTGCCACGTTCATTGCTTTCAAAATCAAAACAGATTTTTTTGGCAGTCCTCCTGCTCCGGACTCCTTCTCCGAGGGCAAAACAGGCGACTTTGCTGGTAACACCACTCGCTCGGTTACTTCACCACCAGTAAAGTCTCATTAGTCCTCAGCAGTTTTTCTAGGAATCTGTTTTTTTATTAATTGTCTCTGCATGAGAAAACGGGTTTACTAGCGGTCAAAAAAATTCAAAATCTCTTATGGAATTTGTACAATACCTAGATAGATATTCTAAATCAGTTTTTGATGAGAAAAATGAATCTAACCTTCGAATTTCGTTATCTCGATTTGTACAGGAGTTATGGAGGGGGGAACGTTTAGAGGCAAGGCAAATATTTAACTCAGCTTAAAATAGCCTAACGCCAAAGGAAAATACGCAAAAGAAACATGAACTTCGCCAAAATCCATGGTGGGTACGTCCGACCTTTGCGATGGTGGTATGTGGAAAAATCTGTCAAAAACAGAAGAAACGAAGAAATTCCCTACAAAATGTCGATTTTATGCCCAGACTGCTTTTTAAATGCCTTTTCAAGGCTACCTTTTCAAAATTTCCTGGCCTGTCTGGGCAGAAGCTTAACCAGGCCTCTTTAAACTACGCAAACACTTGATTTTTGTAAGTTTTATGCTAGGAATGCCTTTTAAATTAGTTTCTAAAGCAAAGCCTAATTTTTCAAATCTTTCTTACCCTGGCAACTTCAAAATTTTACACCGGCTGGCAAAATCCTGAATACGCCACTGGTTCACGATATCAAAGTTCACTTTGTTTATTTGTTTGTAACACAACAAAAATCGAACCCATCCGAGCTGGGCCAGAATGGATCAAATATTTACTGAAGTCTAAATTGGTTAAACCTTTCCTAAAAGAGTTTGGATTTCTATTGGATATCAAATATTCTGGAAGATTTTCTTTAGAAATGCGGTCGGTCACATGTCTGACCGATAGTGATTTTCCGCCCTGTGATTTGCCTTTTGATGTTTGGTTGATAAGCGACATGTTTCTTTTTAGTGTGTAGTTAGTTTTAGTTTAGTGAAGAGCAGAGAGATAAGCGCTGGCGCGTATGGCGCGTTGTGGTGTTTCCAAAAGCAAACTGTTGTCACAGTTCTAGCAATCACTTAGTCATGTCCCTGTTTCGTGGCCAGGGGGCGTTGAGCAGAGGGCTGGGGGTGGCGGTGACTGTCAGCAAACGCTCAGCCAGCGCTGGGCTCGGTGCCGCTCCATATGCCCCCGAAGAGGATCTTCCTATCTATCACAAAGACTCCAAGTATATGTGGGGGGTAAGTCATTCTCTTCTTCTCTCCATCTTTCTAGTTTAGCTCCGCATTAAAATTTTTTTGGTCTGAGCTGTACTTCAATTGTTATTTGCCAGTAAAGTGCATACATGTAACAAACAGAGGTTCCGGGGGCGTCTGCCCCACCCGGCTTAGGTCAGACTCCCAAAACGATTTTTTCCAACCTCCTCCCCGATTTTACTGGCGAGTAATTTTTTAATTTCATGTATGGAAAATTTTCATAAAAATGTTTTATTGGCTTTCAAAAAAGTTTTACAACTCTAGTAAAACAGCACTTTAGCTGTATTTGAGCCCAAATTATCGATTTTTAACCCAAAACTGCGATTTGTGAGTGTTCTAGCACCCAACCCCCTAGAATTGCGCCTCAGACCCCTCAAGCCCCTCCCCGATCGGCGGATGACCTGTTACATGTATGATGAAATGTCAGATTTAGAGCTGTTTTTCCTGCTTAAAAGAATGCCTACGCAGAGACCGAACGATGCGTTATTTGGTTGAAAGATTGTTTTTGTATAACTGCCTAATTGGGTCTAGATTGAGTTAGACGTAATAACTGGGTTGTCTGTGTTTATGCAAAAGAGACTGTTTCAGTCCGGTGGCAGACGAGTGCCGAAGCTTCCCAAGGGCACCAGAGTGGGCAAATTAGTGATGGGCGAGTACGGTTTGTACGATCCCAAAATCAGGGCCAGACAGATTCAGTTCCATGTGAGTTCGTTTGATTGGTGCTCTGTTAGGTCTGTTAGTGTTTCCTTTCTGCCTATTACCTCTTTACCATGTCCCAGTTGACACATAGGCAAAGGGAGGCTTAGGGGGTGTGACTCCTTCAGGTACTCTGTAATTTATTGGAATAATTTTGTATAAGAAAGTGCTATAAAATGTGCCTAGACTATTTGTAAATGAGCTCAAAGTAGTAAATTTACCGAAAATAAGCCAAAAAACGTACCTTGATTTTAGTAGACAGTCGGCGAATCACTCCCTTAACTCCTCGGGCCTTTCTATCTCCTCAGGAATTGAAAATTTACCAAGCTAAAATTCATCGGTCACACCGCCATCCATACCCCCTACGAAAATCCGACGACATTTTTTTTGGGAAAACGGTTTTATACTCTCCAACCCCGCGAAAAGCCTCCCCCTATTTTTTCAGACCCATGTATGGTACATGGGTCTGGGAAATCTGGTTTGGTGTGAGTTGACCGCGGAGGGGCAAGATCGATTTTCTTAGAAAATCGAAAAATCGCTGCAAAATAGACTTTTTTAAAAAATAGGCAAATTTTCGACGAGGGTGATAAACTCCAGGTAAGGATGTGGCCCAATTTTTCAGCCCGGCTGGCTCCTGGAATCGCCTGGCCCAGTTCGGCCGCCCTCATAATTGCAGCTAGCCCGGCCCGTCCGTTGCAGATCTCTAGCCCGAACCCCGTAAATGCTGCCGTCCAAGCTAATAGCAGCGCAGTAGCTTGTTTTGTTGTTATTAAAGAAGCGGTACGTATTGATTGTATTGTGTGATAAGGAGAGTTTGTGTAGGGAGAGGATTTGAACTTGGACGACCCGATCCAGCCGGGCTGGAAGACCTACAACCGCACTGAATACAAGACTGGCGCGGCAGGACGATGGATTGTGAGAACAGGAACAACACTCGCTTGCCTCTCCCTCTTCATTGCACTCAACAACTTGTACGTCTTTTACTTCTCATTACACCCCTACCACAGGGTTGTTAGTTAGGTCAAAATTTAAGAAATCGTTATGGTGTCGGTCGGCACAATGCATGGTGGTACCAAGCAGACATGGGCAAAGGGGGGCTGGCTGAGGGGGGTTGGCTCCCATTAGGCTCTGATCTACCCCCCATGAGCCGACCGCTACCCCCATCAGGAATTTTTGGGATGAATTTTGTATAGAAAATTATGATAAAAATATGCCTGGAATACGCGTAAATGAGCTCAGAATAGCTAATTTTAACTTATTTTAATGAAAAATAAGCCAAAAAACCCTGATTTTCGCCAAAAATCGAACTTTTTGGCTTACCACCCCCTCAGCCGTCCTTTGTGGGAGGGACAGACCCTCTGTTACTTGTATAGTCACGTATTTTTGTAATGTTTTTAAGTGAGAGACGGTCCAATCACACTTGCTTCCTTTACACATTGGTGTTGTTTCTGTACTGACTAAAGGCAGTCGGTGTTTAGAACGAGTTGCGTGTTCGGTCGACCGGCAGTTCTGGTATGGCCGTGGACGCAGTGGGACTGGGAGAAGGGAATTCGACACGATATGAAAGACTTTGTGCCCACAGACACTGACCGCTACACGTAAAACCGCCTCCATTAGCTATGTAGGATAGTGCGATCCTGTATGACTGGTGATTTGCATGCATCGAGAGCATTTGTCAGCTCATTCTCCTTCTTCCTAATACAGACAGACCTTTAACGGCCTATATTCTTCTACTATATTACGCGTAAGCCGTCGTTAATTGTCTGTTTGTCTGTGTGTGTTGAGCTGAGCGGAGGTAATGTGTTTTTGGACCGAGCAAGATCGGACAATTGTCGTTTTGTTTGTTTCTATTGTGATCCAGTAGGCTTCGAGAGTTAGGTTTGAGACTTTGATTTGAATCAGTAGTCGTCGGCTGGTATGTATAAATCGTGCTATCTACAATGTAACTTGTAGGGCTCTAATATCCGGGCTGAACGCTGTGCTCAAATGGTGGTAAGATCTTTGAATAAAACTTTACATAACCTGCAATTTTCTTTTTCTTCTGGGCGTCTAGTCGCTGTTACGTGCACTTACCTGACTAGTGTTCTGTGGTGTTGTACTTGGGAGTAGAGTTTTCACCTTCAACGGACGGCATGTATAAGTAACTTGGTACTTTCATTCATGTAGCAAGGGGTCTGCCCCCCCCCACCCGAATTAGGCTAGACCCCTCCCCCCGAGACGATTTTTCCGACCCCCCCCCTCCGATTTTGGGGGGCGAGGGTGGTTTGGCCTTTCCAGCAGGGGTAACCCCCTAGTACATGTATAGCCGAGAGCAAAAGTAAAGAAATTGAAAATTTTGACTCTAACGGTATCCAGTCTTTATTTAACTGCCGGTTATTTTCGGTGTGGTGACCTTTTTAAAATGTTTCGTCCGTCTGTACCCCGCTGATGCGTAGAGAACGGTCGTTTAAAATTGGACACTTTGCCCTTTAACGGTCTGATGGAACGAAATCGTGCGAATTATTTGTCGGTGTAGGGACTTTGAAAACTGAAAAACATTTCAGAAGTTGAAAGAAGGGTTCTTACCGGTTTCAATGGTCTGGCAGGTGTCGTTGTGACGACTGTGAGACCCCTGTTAGACGCATACATGTGACAGGGGGTCTGCCCCCACCCGACTTAGGCCAGACCCCGGATGCGGACCCCGAGAACATTTTTCTGACCCCCCCCCCGATTTTCTGGCAAGTAATTTTTTGAGCAAATCTTTGCGGTTTTTTTGCAATTTCAGACACAAAAATTGCCAAAATCGCCTGTGAAACAGCACTCTTTATCTGTAGTTAAGCCCAAATTAGCGATTTTTTGCTATTTTTGAGCATTTTTAGTACACGAGGATGGCGGAGGAAGCAGCAGAAATCGGTGAGGTTGCAGACGAGGTGGAAGACATGCCAGCCCCAGCTGTTAGCCCTGTGGTTTACGGCGAATACGCTCTCATGGCTGAATAGTGAGTCCAGTTTCATTTCAAACCACCCCAATTGATTTGGCATTCCGGGGGGATTGAGCTAAAATCCTCTCAACCGCCGCTAGCTACCCCCTCAGCCCGAAATGCTTGCCCATGTGTGGGGTAGACTAAAAAATCGCGAAGTGTTGCTAAAATCCCAAAGTACTAATTCAGGTTCAAATACAGCTATGTAGAAAGCGCTGTTTTACAACTGTGTAAGAACACTTATAAAAATTTAGTCAGAAAATTTGACGGGGTAGAAAAAATCCCCTAGATGGTCGCGATCTGGGTCTGGGAGATCTGGGTTGTATAGATCATGCATGAATGGGACGGAAGAAACGAAGGGGATATGAGTTGCCTGCTACGAAGAGGGATCTGCCGATTTACCAAAAAGGTCGAAAAATCGTTGCTGACTTTTCTAAAAGTCCTAAAAATTTCCGGCGAGGTGGCCTCGGCAAGCGAGGCTGGAGGGGTAAGCCGCTAGGACGATGTGTTGTTGTAACTTTTTGTACTTTCGTGCGGACTTGGAGTATCCTAGTTACACAGCCTTTTTCATACATGAACAGGGGGGTCTGCCCCCCACCCGACTTAGGCCACACCCCCCCGGATGGGACCCCCCCCCCCTGCAGCACCCCTGCACCCCAAATAACCAGGCAACAGGGCGGTGGTCAGGCCGTCAATCGATGATAACCTGTCATACTGCCAGCATAACTGCCGCCATACATTACGTACCTATGCTGGTGCTTTATACAATCTGTAGTTGCTAACATTTACTTGTGCGCTTTTTTTGTGCGCTTGTGCGCTTTCTGAGCGTGCGCTTATGGGATGTGCGCTTTTGATTTGTGCGCTTTTGGGATACACCCCCCCCCCCCCCCGAGACGATTTCACCGACCCCCCCCTCCGATTTTTCTGGCAAGTAAATTTTCGAGCAAATTTTTGCAATTTTTTACAATTTCACACAAAAATTTAGCTGTATTTCAGCCCAAATTAGCGATTTTTGGCAATTTTTAGCCAAAAAATTGCGATTTTTTCGATTTTTGAGCGTTTTTTAGTGCCCACCCCCTCCCCCAAAATTTTGGCTCAGACCCCCCCCCCCCCCGGGCCGGCGCCAGACCCCCCCTCCCCCATCGGCGGATGACCTGTTACATGTATGGCCTTTTTATACTGTATTTTGCAGCAACCTCCTACTCAAAGTATCACTGGATGG